>CM063155.1:10158658-10159921 GCA_031885435.1 Passerculus sandwichensis
TAGGGTTAGGGTTAGGGTTAGGGTTAGGGTTAGGGTTAGGGTTAGGGTTAGGGTTAGGGTTAGGGTTAGGGTTAGGGTTAGGGTTAGGGTTAGGGTTAGGGTTAGGGTTAGGGTTAGGGTTAGGGTTAGGGTTAGGGTTAGGGTTAGGGTTAGGGTTAGGGTTAGGGTTAGGGTTAGGGTTAGGGTTAGGGTTAGGGTTAGGGTTAGGGTTAGGGTTAGGGTTAGGGTTAGGGTTAGGGTTAGGGTTAGGGTTAGGGTTAGGGTTAGGGTTAGGGTTAGGGTTAGGGTTAGGGTTAGGGTTAGGGTTAGGGTTAGGGTTAGGGTTAGGGTTAGGGTTAGGGTTAGGGTTAGGGTTAGGGTTAGGGTTAGGGTTAGGGTTAGGGTTAGGGTTAGGGTTAGGGTTAGGGTTAGGGTTAGGGTTAGGGTTAGGGTTAGGGTTAGGGTTAGGGTTAGGGTTAGGGTTAGGGTTAGGGTTAGGGTTAGGGTTAGGGTTAGGGTTAGGGTTAGGGTTAGGGTTAGGGTTAGGGTTAGGGTTAGGGTTAGGGTTAGGGTTAGGGTTAGGGTTAGGGTTAGGGTTAGGGTTAGGGTTAGGGTTAGGGTTAGGGTTAGGGTTAGGGTTAGGGTTAGGGTTAGGGTTAGGGTTAGGGTTAGGGTTAGGGTTAGGGTTAGGGTTAGGGTTAGGGTTAGGGTTAGGGTTAGGGTTAGGGTTAGGGTTAGGGTTAGGGTTAGGGTTAGGGTTAGGGTTAGGGTTAGGGTTAGGGTTAGGGTTAGGGTTAGGGTTAGGGTTAGGGTTAGGGTTAGGGTTAGGGTTAGGGTTAGGGTTAGGGTTAGGGTTAGGGTTAGGGTTAGGGTTAGGGTTAGGGTTAGGGTTAGGGTTAGGGTTAGGGTTAGGGTTAGGGTTAGGGTTAGGGTTAGGGTTAGGGTTAGGGTTAGGGTTAGGGTTAGGGTTAGGGTTAGGGTTAGGGTTAGGAGGTTAGGGTTAGGGTTAGGGTTAGGGTTAGGGTTAGGGTTAGGGTTAGGGTTAGGGTTAGGGTTAGGGTTAGGGTTAGGGTTAGGGTTCGGGTTAGGGTTAGGGTTAGGGTTAGGGTTAGGGTTAGGGTTAGGGTTAGGGTTAGGGTTAGGGTTAGGGTTAGGGTTAGGGTTAGGGTTAGGGTTAGGGTTAGGGTTAGGGTTAGGGTTAGGGTTAGGGTTAGGGTTAGGGTTAGGGTTAGGGTTAGGGTTAGGGTTAGGGTTAGGGTTAGGGTTAGGGTTAGGGTTAGGGTA